>CM043739.1:451951-476951 GCA_023968675.1 Taenia pisiformis | reverse complement strand
TCAACACCACTGAAGGAGGTGATTTTCTTTGGTGCAGCACAATACACGGTCAGTGATTGGGGCTAATGCACCATCCAGAGGTGCAAGCAGCGCAGTTTCTGATCACCCGCCTGACTTCATGCCAAATTGCATTACATTGGTCTGCCAATTTAATTTTCTTAGTGTCCTCCTGGACACGTTTTTTTGCATTCCACCGATGTTCAACTATCACGCATTCAGAGCTAAATTTCTCAAAGTTAGCAGTTGTGTGCCTCTTCCTAAAAAACACTATGGCTAAAAACTCGTTCTTACACATTAAACGGCATGGCATCAAGGTATAAATTTAAACAAAGTGACAAATGTCTACCCTAACGTTAAACACTTAATGCATGTAAATGTCCTCAGACATGGCATTCATAACTCCGAATTTGGCCAGATGATTGACGGCTGCATGGCCAACCTAATGAACGGTAGATAAGTAGGAGAAGGGGCTTTGGCCACTCTCATCAATGGCCGAAGCACGGTGAATAGAAAGTGTTTTTGTGGGATTCGATTAAAAGAAGGGAATGGACAAATTAGCAGCATAATGTTGCCATTAGAAGCAACGCAAAGCAGACGATAGGAACGAGGCAATCGGACTATATGCGATGCGAAATCAAGTGCTCTTTTGAAACCGTAGGCCCCTTATCCCCTTAGCGCCAACGAAAACAAAAGGCGAATGGCATTTGGCTGCAACAGGAGTTCAAAAACCAAACCAACATTCTTCACACAGGATTGTATGGTCGAAGGAAGCAGATCCTGTTGCGCGCTGCTATAGTCCACCACTGCTCTTTCGCCTTGAAGTGCGAGACATGCACTAGAAAGTAATGTTTTATTTTACTTTGCACACCGCCCAATTCATCAGCATAGCATTGGCTTGACCTTACACTCTTATTTGCTTTCACATCCATGGGAATGCGACCGTGTGTAAACAAATCCTAGTTAGCAGAGTGCAGGAGTAAATGACTCAGCCTGCCAATCCAATGCCTCTGTCAAGAAAATTCAACTGGGCTAGCGTCTCGAAGCCTATTTGCACTGTCAGATACAGGTGCGAGATGCGCCTGTTGAAAGGGTGATGCAGCTTCATCCATCCCCATTACGCATGACACAAACTAACTTCTAAGGTCATCGAGAGAAGTTTAACCGCATGCTCCTCAGGTTGCATAAGCGGACATAGAGGTTTCCATGAAATGAGGTGGCTCGAGCTGCCAGTGTGTAAAACATGATCTTCACGCTAGTCCACCTGCATGCCAGGACTGCTGCATTGAAGATCAGCAAGTCGGATTTTAACAACAATAGTGTTTTTAGGCACTCAACGTCAGACTCAGTAGCGAATCGGTCCACTGTGTAGTCCCCTTCTCTCGCCGCTACGCTCCCATAATACTATCTGCATTAATTTAAGCTTTGCGCAACACAATTGAGCCTTCACAACTTTGCCTTTCTGCCTATGGTAATGCTGTTAATCCGAAACACCGCAAGAGGCTGTTATGAACAGGAAACAAATCCGCAGCATTTCTACTCGAGGACTAGAGCAAGTACAGGATCAATCACGATATTCCAATTTATTGCTAAAATAGGGACTGAATCCCAGTAAATGGCGAAAGCGAAAGTGGACGCATGGGAGAATGGCAGCATGATGGATGGATGGCATGGATGATGTGCATGCAACATGCATGGGCGCGTAAATCGCAAAGAGGTTTGAACAGAAGTGGGTGTCAATCATGTTGGTCAGTTGTACCATGTGAACTAAGTGTCACCCCATGCATTTTGCCAAATGTCAAACACTCTTTTTTTACGACAAAGAAGAGAATGCCCAGACAAGCTGTCATAAGTCGCTTTAGCTGCATTGACAGCATTCCAATGGCGCACTTCCTCCCTTAAGGCTGATATGGCACTGCGTTCTCTAAGATAAATTAGCTTTACGCTCCTTCACGCACTGGAACTGCCGTTCTTTTGGTGTAGTCGACTATTGCATCTCCGCAATAACTTATAACCACCTCTACCTTAACGAAACGACGTACTTTTGATGTTCCATTGTCAATAATGGCTAGTGCATCTACTCCCTCGATGACTGAAAGATTTAAGGCACAAAATGGGGTCTTTTTGTAGATCCTTAGGCTAGTTAGTGATCCTTCTGTCTCCTTCTCAACTTTCGCCATCATTCGCTCAGCTTCCTTGGAGAGTTAAGCAAGTCAAATTGGGACTCATTACTATCTGGCTTGGTAGCTGACGCACCGGTAACCATGTTCCGCCATGCCTGTGTGTTTGTTCGGGGGAGGTGTTGCGTAAGCAGTTTGAATTTAGTGGGATTAAATGCACGCAGACGGCTCAGCATATGAGAAGCAACAAAAAGCACAAAATACCTAATTTAAAAATCTCCCAGTTTAGGCTGAAAGGGAGACATTATCTTTTCCATTGCGCTAATTTGACTACACAATTCAGAGCAATTCAACAACTCCATCAACTCACGTGCTTTTCCTAAGCGTAATGATACACTTGATTTTCTTAGCCTCCGAATCGCCGTTACAGATGTGTCTTTCTCTAAAATATCCTGAGTATAATATAGCAATAGGAGGTAAAATCGAAGTACAATAATTTAATGTCAGCTTCTCGAAAGAGAGCAAGTTTTCTGGCAAACCTTCGAGCCAAAACGTTGACTGACCTTTGAAATACTTTGGATGAGATGCAGTGCCTTTGATGCCTGGCTTACTGTCAGTCATTTTGCTGCTCTAGTCCACCAGTCTTTGGGTGTCTCTCGCACACAAGGCTTGGCAAATGTTCAATCCAGTCCTTCGCGAATAGTCTTGGACAATGATAGGTCAAGTAATTGAAATATCGCCCCATCGTTGAATTGAGGCAGTACCAAAGTTGCCAAAGCAGCAGCAATATCAAGTAGATCCCCCCTGTAGTATCACAGACGGGTGAATAGCATTTGGGTGGTAAACGGGAGGGATGAGCATAGCCTTCACTTTCAATTCTTACAACGCTTCATGGCCACGCTTCACAAACGCCGTGACATCTCACAGAATCAGTGAGATTGGTGGCAGTGCCAGTAGCCATTTTCTTCCTCCACATCTTGCTGAGTCCAATGTGCAATACGTTCACGTGTGGCGCAGCTTATCCATGCAAGTGATAAAAAAAAAGGGCTTCTCTACTTGTCATGAGAGTAAACAGACTCTCATTGAAAAGCGCTAAAATAAGGCCAACAGGGCCGTAAAGCACGTAGTAGGTACCACGGAAGGCAGACCCACTTGGCAACTTCCCAGACATATACCAGTCCCTCTCCTGTCAGGAGAAGGCGTTCTAACACCTCATAATAAGCGTTTAATTTCTTATAAGTGACAATCAATTATGCCACGAATTTATGCGGTAGGAGATGCTACATGAGACTCCATAAATAGTGCAACTACAAATGCGCACACGAGCCCGTTTAAACTGGCATAAGATCGTGGCGCCAGCCGTACTCCAACACCGTTCGGCTGCAATTCATTCAACCCTTGACAAGCCTCTTCCAGTTGCAATGACCATCACAAGGCGGTCCGATGTGAGTGATTTGGCAGCAGCGTAACACACAAAAATGTGCCGAATTCATGTGCAAATTTGCCAGCATCATAGGCGACTGCCGATGATTGCCGGGCAGTGGGTGGGGTAGCTTTAGTGGATGCAGTGGGAAGAAATAGATTCAACACGCAACGACGTGGAGCATTTTGGATGGTGGGGCGAAGATGGGCAGCGTGGGGAGACAAAAGAATCGGAAAATAGCCGAAACCATTCCATATCGGATGTGACAATGCAATCAACGCAAACTCATGTACAGACATGACTTTTCAAGCACACGCAATCATCCATTTCCCTCTGCATTGCGACAGCAGATGTTCTTGCCACTACCGAATATCACTTTGCACATGCGGTAACGTGTCACTTGTGCGGGCTCATGTATTGCACTCGATATAGACGTGCTGCAATCGCTCAGCTTCACATTAAAATAAAATTGAATTTGCAAAGCTTGAAAGAAGTCTCACTCGGTGGCTGTGATGGTTGGCTGACCAATTTATACTAATAAACTGATAAATGGCGCATTACTGTACAACATTCCTACAACCCAAGTCAGATCTTTATCAATTGGAAAGTAATCGTGACTATGCGGCTCAATGTTGCTCCATTTCCGCATCGCACTGAGCTCCAATCCAGGTCGTGAGTGAGAACCTAAGGACTTCGAAATCGCCATCTCGTAACAAAAGACGTCTCCTCCTAACCCATGCTTGCGTCGGCACCATGGTACCTGTTTACATTGTACCTGTAATTCTCTTGATGCCCTATCGCACATTCTGTAGTAGGGTTTCGCCTAATAACATGGGTTGCTCCCTCGGTCTCCATCCTTCGATGTCTTCACTTCTCTGTTCATTGCACCGGCTCCATTTAATGGAATGTAGGACCCAACATTTAAGACGTTTTGGATTACCATTAATAGTCATCGGCAGACGAGGCAGGGTAATGCCTCCTTGATGTGGCCTGTTTCGTTATTCTAATTTGCAGGGTGATGCTATTCAAGCGCTTGTGTCCCTGCATGCGCAGAGCTTTACTGCACGAGGTGCTATATAAGGCTTGAGAATCTTCGTGTGGATAAAGCTCACCTTTGATTGAGGATGATAAATCACACAGGCCGATCTATTGCCAAAGTAAACAATGAGTGCCAGTAGGCGTGCAAAGAGGAAGCCAAAATAAGAGGAGTGTAGACACTTAATCCACTTTTTTCTTCGTTCAAAAAGCCTGCATTTTTAGAGAGGGATGTTCATCACTCTACGCGTTAGTAACATCTGAAATAAGTGGCGGAACGCCGAAATGTGGGCAACAGGACGAGGAAAGTAGGATTGAGGCGACAATGGTGTCAAATGTCAGGGTAGGCTGAGTTCACCCAAGCAACCGCACCTCTTAGCCTTCGCTCAGTTGATTCGCCTATATGGCTCTACATGCCCACTTGGCTTTTATTGCCCCCAGCAGTGTAGCAGTGGGTGCACAACACCGGTCAGCAGCTTGCTAAAAGGGCCGAATTTTGGTTTCAGAGAGAAAGTGCGCGCACAGAGAATGTGAATTGGTTTACTCAATGGCACGGTTCCTTTTCTGTTTTGACGATGCTTACCGATTTGTGCTCTACTAGAGGGAATCGCATGAATTCTGCCCTTGCGAAGACAAAAGCTGAGCAGTGTGTGCATTTGTTGCCTTTGCCATCTCTAGATGGAAGCGCATAAAAATATTCACGCCATAACTACACTGCACTATTTTTTGCACGATTTTGTTTCCAACATGGAAACGCTGCCATCGAGTATCTACTTTGGATCCTCACAATAACGTGAATAATGGCATTTAAATCGATTGCTACACCAACAACCAAATCATCGTGGTGCAACGCGCTTGCCCTCACCACTACTGCGACTTATTCGGAAGCGATAACTGCACACTTCAGTCCGATTCACGTGACTTAGTGAAGGTCTAGCGATGCTCCAAGACCATCACATGACCGTGGTCCAGGAATTTCTGTGACAAACTACCACCAAATAACCAAGCACAAGAAAACACACGGAAACTCTATGATAACTCAACAGGTTAGTGTACATCAGTGCTGACTTAACCTGCTTCCCCTCCGCTCATGGCATCGTCACCATTTCCATCACTCTGTATCCTGTTCGAAACGACATCGTAGCAGACCTACTAAATCAGTTTGCGCAATTGGCGGCTCACTTTCGGTCGGCAGTCCTGGATGCACCACAGCATCTAATTCATTGGTAAATTAGCCAGTGGAGACTTGTCAAAGTCGCCAAGTCGCTGCACAAACTTGACGAGGCACTCAAATCTACTTGACTCGTCTATCTTCGAATCTCCAATGCCTGCAATAAGCAACTGATGATGACACGAAAGCGATGCCAACATGTCTGCCATGTCATCCTCGCCAAACCGCAAAAGGTCCACAACGTAAATTATGCAGTCACATTCTTCGGAATTACGTTGTGACTCTTTACTCGGATCTGCCGCTTCACGGTGCATCACTGATGAATCGTCACCCATGATGGTGTCATGCCAACCATTGTGGCGTGGAAAATCGCTCACTAAGCGGGTCATGTAAAATTCGGCTATAATTGAATCGAAATCAACTTTGCATTTAATAGCCGTCAAATTTCTAATATAAAAAAACTTGCAACGTGCGCAATCGACCCCACACTCGTTCAAATTCAAAGCACCGGTAGGAGTCTACGCGCTCCATCCAATATAAAATAGCCTTGGCAGGATTCTTGAAGGAGTCAGGTGAGGGTTGTGGAAATAGCATCCGGCAAAGGTGCTCGTCCAGCCAGTTCCATTGGTTCATGTGCTGGTGTAGGAGAGAATGGAATGGCGGTGTCGAAATAATCCATTCCCAACCCGGACTACTACTGCAAAGATATATCAAATGCTGCAGTTTGAGGCGTCTGCAGATTTCTAGCTTCCATTTTGGTGACAGTTCCGTAGGTTCACGCTGTGAGGTATTCTGTATGCAATGTCAAAGAGTTTGCGGTTATGAATACACTTAGAGAAGTGAATAAGCTAAATGAATTAGCAGAGGGAATGGGAGCAGGATAGTAAGAACAAATTAGCACATCCACCGCGCGCACCATCACCAATCAACACTGGCACACACTGACAGCGACGCAGGGACATGTCGGTTTAAAAAATTGGCAGCATGGTGGGGGAGGCGGGGGCTGAATGTGCTTTGCCGCCAGCACATTGGTTCGTTGCGCATCATCCAATGCCAACGTCGTCGTGTCAGGCCCCCGTCTGACCCACATCTGATGACGAATTGAGGACGGAGTGACTCAATACGCACACTCACCGAGATCAACTCACTGCTAATGGGGAGTCGTGTGGATTGGCAGCTGACCATTGCTTTGTAAGGCGTGGCCCTCCTCCTCCACCATGCGTGCAGAATACGGTAGCGTTGAGTGGCTGAGTACTATCGTAACAGTGCTGGTATGGGGGTTGATTGCAAAGGCATAGCAAATGGAGAACTCTCTTGATGACGACACAGATTATCAGAAGTCCGTCTTCATCACTGGATGGGAGAAAGTGCACTCATCCAAGCATAAGGCAATTTGAGCAGACTGACATTCACCAAGACAACAATGCAAAGGCTAGCCTTATATGCAATGGAAAATTACTTATTTGACATCCTTATCGTCCAAAGCCGCAAAGAAACATCTGACATCTGTTTCATCAAATACGGATACACTTCCCTCTGACACGACACTGCAGTCAGTACAAAACATCAGCAGACATTTGAATGATGATGCAGCTAATCCTCTCCTTAAAATGCAACCTCAACTAAGGACAGCATACACTTCAACCCTACCGACAGTATCACAACTGACTGCACTGCTCTCATGTTGATGGCAGCAAAGTTGGCTTTTTGCCTTTATACATTTCATACCTCCCGGTTCTCGACACTTACCACCCTGTCGTAGTGGTAAAGCGACACTAAGCAGCGAGTCACAGGCAGAGGATGGATGTTCATTAACTGCCGGTGAGCTTTGCCTGTCCGCATGTAGTTTGTTGCGCAGACAACGATGTCAAGCACACTAAGCCTAACTATTCAATGCCGTAGGCAAAATGCGTTTTTATTCATAGTTGTTTCCTCAGGTAAACAACAAATGTATAAAATTATGCATGGCAGAGGACTTCCTTGCCCTGACTGTCACCCAAAGGCCCACAACTTCTCCACCTCCAGTAAGCATGGTGGCGAATCTGTCGCTGCCACTGATGCTGATGCTCGGAAGTTTTCCTTTCACCACGTCACTGCTGCCTCCACCTCCTCCCATCAGGTGCCAAATTTCATTCAAACAATTATCTGCACCAAGCTGCAGTGCGCTCTCCGGAAGAGGGGGTTCTCTACTTGGAAGATCTACTTCAAAACAGCTGCAGTATCAGCACACCCAAGCACATGATCATCAACCATTACGAAATGCCAAAGCTTGCAGAAATCGGGCTGGCTAGTGGAGTCTTTGAACTGGAAATCCATCACGTTGGGTGCAATTCTGTTAACTTGCCCCCACTCGTATTAGTTAGCATCCTTACTCCCTCTCCATACACGTGCTCGCATTCTCACCAAAAATAATATACCAACAATGATCCACTAAAGTGACACTACTGGTGCCGACACCCTTGCGAGGTGAGTTGACCTCCACAATTAATTACAAATTGCGAAGACTACAACTTGACAGGTTGGGTACGCACAATTGCGGTGCGTTTTACTTGGTCTAAGCTGGGTATTTCTTAGGATTTCATGCTTACAAGAGTGCATCAAAGCAGACCATGGATGGGTTGGAACAAAGTGCTTGATGCTATGAGCGATGGTAAGCCATTTGATAACGAAATTTCCCTTTCCGATGAAATTGTAAAATCTATTTTCCTCTCTGTTCCGCATTTCATTTCAAGTACGTTATGGGTGACTTAATCATAGCGAGGAACGGATCTGTTCCCCTTTACGCCTCGACGCAACGTGTAGCCTAGCAGCCATGCTCTTTGTTGCTGATAGCGATCCTTCGCAAGACAGACGGACACACGCAGATGTCCATGCACGAAAGTAAGGACATTTTGCCTTGCACTTGAGTGGAATCCGATAAAAATATTTGATAGGCTGCTGTTGGTAGCACCTTGATTTAAAAGGGTTTGGCTGCATCTCCTTCTGAAGAAAAGAGCATTAGGAGGGTGGTTGACAAAAGAGGTCATCGTAGAAAATCGAGGTATCCCACCCACATCAAATGATGCGCGTGAGTTGCAGTTGACGCATAGCTTGCGGAATGCGCTCAAAATGCAGTGAAAACACAAAAAATGCGGCCATGTCTCCTTGCTGCTTAGATTAGCAAGAGTTTCGCCGGAAAGATAAGGCCTGCTCTAGCAAGAGGGCCTAATCGAACTTCAGCTTTACTGTCACGCCATACAATAAAGTTGCATTGCAAGCACTCAACTTATCGCACGATTCCAGGCATCATGTCAAAGCCTTTTAGACCGCCACCCCCATCGCCTATCAAAACACCATCAGAGTTCACTGAGAGCACTAGCCGAATGCAAGTGCAGCCAAGAGGTTGCTTTGCTTTATCATTGCACTTCTTGTATGCTGGCATTGGTCTGAGAATTGAAAACTGTCAATTACCACGAGTGCCCATAGACAACAGTCAATGCAAGTCATCAGAGGAAGGAAGGTTTTCAGTGCAAGAACTCAGAAAATTAATTATGCTCTGTGAAATGGATGCACGCGAGCACCAGACGAGGGACATTTAATTCTTGCATTAGAAGACAAAATCATCGTTCGGTGCCCAACCAGAGGCAAACGATGATGCCTAAGCAGACCAGTCATTTGAAACCTGCTGCATCTCTCACCCATGCAGGCATGCGGATAGCTGCTGGCACAGCCTTCGCTTTGCGTGTACATGGAATCCTTCTGCATCAAATCCGTACTAACCGTTTGTGAACTAAAAGCTTATCTTACAAAGACCTATGAATCCTACGAAAAATAAGTAAGGTAGTATAAGCTGCGGTGGAGTTGGTGATTTCATGAATGCAAAGCTGTGGCACAGCTAGAGACATCTCTTGTGGCTTTCATTACTAAAGCCATCTCCTTTTTTCGCGCGGCTAGTGCTGGCCTCGGGTACATCCCATGCAATCAACAACGCTCGCAATGCCGTGACTACTGAGAAGATCAGGGTTGGAGGTGGGCACAACGCATCTGCTGAAAAATAGTTCTCTTGTTAAGTGCATGCAAGTTTTATAATGCACCAAAAATTAATTGCCTTCCCTTATTAGGCCAAACCGTAAATCTGCCAGTTCATCAACTTCAGAGCAATTAAAACAAATTTGACTCTTAAACTGCCTATGAGAATCTAACCTAACTTTCCAAATTTCCCCCATTTTCTGCAGCACAACACTTCAGGTCCAACTAAGGTTTATGCTGGTGAAGTAGCAGTCCTAAACAATTTGCAGGCGAGTCATCGAAGCATAAAATGACAAATGCAATCTCGACATCTTCAGAGGCATCAATGATTGAGAACTACCGTATTGCATTTATGCTAGTAAAAAGAGTTTGAGGTGGCATTGCCCCAACTCTGCCCCTTCAACCTGACAACTTATAAAATTCGTTGACGAAATTGACAATTCAAACAAATCATCCACATAAGGTTTGCGTAATTTCTAAATTTGCCTCTTGTCCATCGAATCAGTTGTATCGGAGTACTTTCACAGCTTTGAAAAGATTAACTAGTATCCTACATGTAATAAAAATTCACAAATGCTAGCGTGTTGCAGAGAGAACGACTTGAATCGTCAAGTACTGATGTAAAGCGGGCTGGCTCTGCTGCACACAAAGTTGGCGTTCACTAGATGGATGCGGATTAAGAACTGGCATACACAAGATGAGCATTCTGACTTAGCTTGAGAGAACTCGTGTCTGTGACTGCGAATTCCGCTTGGCCACCTGTAGCCCAAATGCTTACTGCCAGATTGGATAAGCCCCAACATGCCTTTCGACCCACTTGCGTGGGGTGCGCGAAAGTGGCCGAGTACGACGATTAGCTAATGAAGGTGACGCCCCATGCCAGGCCGGGATCATAAACTCTTGAGCTCCAGCAGGACACGACAGTCGATGTTGGAATGGCGGATTCAAAATGCAGACCACGAATCACAGTTCACTTCAAATTCCGTGACCTAGTAATTAAGGCGGTGGCGCAGATAAATGTGTGTTTATGAACGAGTATCTGGCATGAGGATAGAGATGAAGCTGCTTGTGGACAGTCCCAAGTAGTTACGTAAGCGATGCTTGAATGGAAGGAGGAAGTTTTTAAAACACGATGCTTTACGATGTCACGGCCTGACCCAGTTGCTCTTTGGTCAGGGAATTCCTTCGCCATGTGTGTGCGCAACCGTGTGGGTAAGCAAATGCATGTCAAAGGGAAGAACGGTGGCAGCATTTGGAAATTTACTATTGGAATCGTAGTCCACGGAATTTGCAATGCAAAATGAATGGCTTAAAGCACGTAAAGGAGGAAAAGAAGATGAGCATTAAGCACTATAACCTGTCGTGGAATCAAAAACGTGGTTGACGCAGAACGGCAAATGTTGATGGTAACTGTGACACACGACAACAAAATCTATCAAAGAAGGCTTATTATACATGCGTGCAAACTTGTATGGCCAAGAGTTATCAAAAGCACTATGCTGTGCAGGCAAGAATAAGTTAGCGCCAAATGGCTGAGTGGCGATTCGATTAGAAGCATGCAAACCTAACCACATCCATTAAGATGCTGCAAGAGTTCGCCGAGGTCAGTCTAACAGCCGTAAGATTAAAGGCTTATCAAGAAACCGCGTGTGTTGGCTTCAAACAGTGATCCTCGTGGGGCTATGCCGGTGCAAAACCCAAGACTGGACAGGACAAACCACAGCAACTGGTGAAGGTCAAAAACCTTTTCTGCGTGTGATGGACTGTAAAACAGTTGGAAGTTAATTAAATTTACCAGTAAGGACAGCATTACCCTTAGACGATTGTAATGCACAGATCAGAGATGGGTACAGTGCGTCCTCATCGGAAATGCAGCTTGCTCATTTGGTTGCACACGGAGCACCGCTGTGTTTGGGCACTGATGCAGCACGCGATGAAGCTGAAATTGGTCTTCCGACCGCTTTGCTTTGGATGATATGAGCTAAAACCAGGGTTCATTTACACATCACATTGCGCTCTGTCCGTTAATCACAATGCGGTCGATAATTGCACGCTTCTAAACCTCTTCCTGCTTCACCCTAATTACAGCACTTTCCTTTCCTAATTAAACGAGTTGCACGAATTAGCCTGCTACTCAAATTTTATAGAAATTAAATGGACTTTCCATGCATTCTATTTAACCATTTTCCGATATGTCAGAATAGGTTGAGGCATCGTGAATAATTTCTGCATTCC
Organism: Taenia pisiformis; assembly: GCA_023968675.1. NCBI lineage: Eukaryota > Metazoa > Platyhelminthes > Cestoda > Cyclophyllidea > Taeniidae > Taenia > Taenia pisiformis. The sequence goes on along the minus strand of CM043739.1, from coordinate 464,962 downwards.
AAAATCGGGAACCCTAATTCGAAAGGCATAAGCTGCGTTGGATCGCACGGTAAGTATGGCAGTGGCTGCCAGCTGCGACCTGCTTACCACCCGTCATGACCTGAGACAGCATCAGATGGTGGTCACAAGTCCCTGACCTCCCCTGTTTGAGCCATCGCACACCAACGTGAATTCGGTTTGACACCGGCAGAGAAGTTGGTGATAGGTTTCTCTCACTAAAGCAAGCCTCCATCCCCTATTTTCGCAATGTTTTGTGCGAGGATTGGGCGCATTGTCCACTGCATGCGACGATATCAGCATTAGCTCAAATCACCATCAGATATTCGAAGGATGCTGTGGTTCCTTCTGTTACATAAAACAAACCCTATTTAATAACAATCAATATGGAAGTTATTCCGCTGGCATCGCAGCTACTCACACTGACATCACGGCGACAAGAACGAAGGTGTCGTTTGTCCTTGTGCACTACCATCCACCCGGTCTCCAGTCCCAACCCCTCATGCGTGAGCGATCGGGCGGCACATCGAACGACAAAACGCAGTTGGAGTGGAGACCAAAACTGCCAACATTAATGCACATGCATGTGAGTGACCCTTTTTCTTGGAATTCGACTTGTGGGATGCAAACTCTGAGTGTTGGACCTCCACTGTGCCAAATCTTTTCACTTTTGCTCTAACCTATATGAATAGGCAAATCCGAACCTCCCAGTTTGATAGCAAAATTTGTTGGAGCAATCGCGGTGACCACAACCTACAGTTCACTAGGCAGGCTGCATCACACCTGCTGCAACCTAGCATTTGCAATGCCTTAAAGGCGTCAGGTGCCGTACCGCTCCGCGATGTTATCCGAGGAGAAGGATGGCAGGTCTCACAAAGACAGCAGCTTTTATTGTCAAACTACTACCTATGACCCATTGTGGACACTCGACCAGGGACCATATCTCGAAACATGCGACGAGGCTGCTGCGGACAGATTATTTTAAGTTGAGTTTTAGCACAGACTAAAGGACATGCATTTTTTTAGGCAGATGCAACTGCATTGATGTGCAACATCATAGTGATAAGCAAACTTGAGCAAACGAGGTTGATATCCTCCTCCAGGATACTTTATAATTATTAGGGAATATTTCTTCGAATTGACGACTAAGTGAACCTAATCAAGGTCCTTCCATGACCGCCTCTCCTACTACCACTTTGTCAAAAGTGCAACGCCAGGTTGCCTTCATGCAAAAATGGATATGCTTTCATCATCTTCAAAACAGGCCGTCAAAACGAAATCTGCTGCAAGACAGTTTCGACAGGTGTTCTTGTGAATATGGAGTTGCTGTAAGCTTTGACGAAAGTACCTTATGCGAAATTTGTTCACATTCAACAGATATTCAAATTTTTCACCATTCTCAGAGATCCATCGGGTGTGAGGAAACAATGGAGGTGGTCGATTTGGTAGGCAATGAAATAACTGAGATGCCTAACGAGAGGAAGAAGAAAAGGTGCAGCTCCGAGAAATGAGGAGGTAAAATGCGGTTACCAGGCGCCTACATGACCCTCTATATTGCCAAATCCAACCACCATATGCTCCAGTTGATGTCAAGTGAACACGAAATAGCGGACAGAAAAGATAAAAGTAAAAAGATTATTATTGAGCTAGTTGCATTAGGCACGAAATCTTCGCCATTTTCTCCCTGACGAATGCTACTCCGCCCCTCAATTTAGCTTACCGAATGTCTTCAAAATCGAAGAAAACAGGCTCATTTCCTTCGCCCATGTGCATTTGAGCACTTCCGCGTTTAGCTTGAACTGAAGCGGCAATGAGTAAGTGGTGAATTTTGCCCAAAGTTGCCTCTTGATGCAAGAAGTTCAGTCATTCTCTCAATTGTATGACATTTAGATGAATAGTCATCGACGTCCTTTCCAACAAAGTTAAGGGCTAGCCATGCTGCAATGCCGTCATTGCTAATAACGGAGGAGTAAATGGTAAATCATAACGTATTCGGTAAATTATGCCTGGGAATAAAGCAAACGTGGGCAGAGATTTATAAACAAAAAAATTTCTGCAGCATTAAAACTGCATAACCAGATGCTCGATAAATCCGTCAGGCAGATTTCCACCATCAGGAAAGACGCTGACCCACCTAACGTATCCAAGTCTAAGCCGTGTAGCACGACATGGCACCTCTTTGGACCGATCAGTATTGCCTTGACTTTTCCCTTGCAGTGGTGAGGACAAATTGCCTTACTATTAGGCAGCTCGACTGCCAGCCCGAAACGCATACGTGCCTCGCACATGCGTTGTCACCGGTAAATAAGTGCTTTTGACGCCCCTTCCCCCCCCCCAATGGAAAACGCATTTTGACTTCCGATGCCATTACACTGTCCTTTCCTGCCTCAGTTACATATGTAATCTACAGTGTTGGCATTGATAGGAAAAGCGCTAAGTTAGGGCTTAAATTCCACCTCATCGTTTCAGATACACGCATAAACTGGCATTGTGAGCCAAGTTATTTTTTTCACAATTCCTGCAAACTGCACCTTGACCCCTGCTTAAAGATGACAGAAAGCAAAGTTGGATACCTTAAGCTAAATGTAAAGGCATTGGAATGCAGAGTACCTCCATGGTGAACATTGCCCAGATCCCAGTAGCAGACTAATACACCAAAATGGATTTGGGGTCCACATCACCTTATCATTTGAGCACCTTTTCTCCTCTAAGACTACTCTGTTTCCTCGCCTATTTCACAATGAACCAGACATAACGCATGAATGTGGCAGCAACTCTCACGTCAGTTAGATGCAAAATCGTAATTGTGCTCAAGGGCGTGAAGGAAGAGAGCTGCAAATACTCAAGCACTGCAGTCCAAATTTGTATGGAGACGTAAGGGCCGTAACATTGTGCCTGTCTTAGCAAAATGTCTAATTGAGGGTGAACATATTTTCTAGGCCGCTTAGGCATTTGCAAAGCCGACGTTTGAAGTCTGCATTGTCAAGGTGTAAAATGGCATGACGCGGCCATAGTTGCTCAGACGTGTCCTTTCTTCTTCCCCTCCGACTTCCTCAAAACACTTATATTTGTCCCCTTCAGTGACATCCACTCCCCTCCAAAAATGGATTCCATTGCGTCAACAAGTTACAAACGTGCATCAACACATCCAGGTGGAACCGAGTCGGGGAAACGAAAAACAGCAGTCGCGTGCAACTGCATGGCGTGGCGAACACACACGTAACTGGAGGTCGTGCACCAGCACGAAACACTTTTGGCGCAGGCATATCGTGACGTTCAAGGCGAATTGGAAAGTCTGCTTTGGTGGTCGTCAAAAAGGCCCCTGTCAGATGCCATCAAACCCACACTCTTCAGTACGACGCAAAAGTGTTTGGAAGAACGTGTGGGACCCTAACAGCACCGCGCACAATACACTCAAGTGTTCGTGCAATTCAATACTTTGGCCTGATTGTGCAAAAGCTGACCACCGCCTTTTATCAAATAAATCGACGCTGTGCAGCCGGTGCACACCCTCGTCAAAGCGCACCCATCTCGCACTACTTATGCATTTATAGTAGAGTGCTTCATCCTCGCCCTCCACTCAACACGGACTCCGGTCCAATCCCTTCCCACCCCATTCTCCTACTGCTTTCACCGCACTAAATTATTTGCTTGCAATGATGCTCAGTCGCGACCACTTCGCTGCCCACTGCATCCCTACATAATATCCGCGTCATCCAACGAACAAATGCGCCAACTCATCTGGACGGTAAAAGACGTGGACAAATTGACAAAGCCTTCTGCAACACTGAGCTGGTGAAATTCCTGCACTCTTTTTTTACTGTTAGGTACGCAAATCACTTACCCGCCATGGCATTCAGTGAAAACGGTTGCAGTGTCCCAATTTGCAACCGTGTCACACATTTGCGACGTCGTTCAGCCATGTGTTATTCGAAGTATAAAGCCACTACTTTCTTATTTGAAAGGGTACACAGCTGCGTAATCACGCAATTCTACACTGCCTCCACCGTCTTCATGCACACCTGTGTGGTCATTAACGTTTCCATCTGACGCCCACTCAGTGGAGGCACACGAACAGGAAAGTGAGGGATTTGAATGCAAAATGTTTGTGCCATTACCTTTCTTCTCATTGTGCTGACAAGAACCGTCAAAAGAGGGAAGCACTGCAGTGAAGGCTCTAATGCACTCATGCAATCGTGCTACAGGGTGAGCGAAATGAGCTCTACGTAAGCGAAGGGACAGGAAGGAAAGAATCGGGATTAACTCTTAACCGCGGAGATAGCAGAAGAAGCGTCTTTGTCTTCCACGACTGCTTCTGATTGCGGGTTACCGGGTTAGTGCTTCGAATCCATAACGTCGCAAGAGGAGGTGCAGGAGAGATGAGAAGGTGGCAGTGCTAGGCAAGGAGAGAGAAGAGTGTTTCAGCACGAACAATTTACGGCGGCGTTGAGCGACACAATCGCACCACCACCGCAGCTGCAGCACTGCTCAGCTGCAACAAGGCCACAAGCCGTGCCTACATGGATGACGACGAAAGCGGCAGACATGCTCATGCCAATGCTACTATCTCGAACAAATAAACAAGTTGCCTCCTGGATCGGTGCGACTGCCCCACTACTAGCCAGTTGGTTAGGAACGACGAAGAGCTACAGCATAGAAGCATGAATGAAGTCTTCCACTAGGGCTGCGGAGTGAAATGAAAACAGTGACACTCACTTGAGTCGGTATTAGTCACGTGATGGCTGCTTTTAATGCAGCAGAGGCACCGCGAGGCTCGTCGCACCCTGCACCCGTGTCCATCGAGGCGCAGGGCGCCGATGCTTTCATTGACCAATTGCGTCTTCACAGAGACCTTTCAGTGTACCCTCCAGAAGGCGACCGCACCCCAGACCTTCGAGGCATCCCCGTCACTATTAAATCGACTGTGAGTGAAGAGGAAGGGATGCATTAATGGCACACTCGCGACTGTTAATGGTCTCAAACAGCCCAACTAGTTCCCAGAATACACACCACACTGCGCACTTCCCTCTCAGTCAACAGCATTATGACGTAAATGGAATGCCACAACTGCTTATGGATTGCGCATCTATCGGCCACCTGAAGAGGACCATTTGACATTCGCGTGCAAGCACACATGACGACGTTCAATCAATCATCAAGGTGTGGTGGACAATCCGCGCAAAGGCAGGCATGGGCACAAGTGTTGGTGATTGCCTTAAAGAAGCCATCAACGATTGACAGGCAAGTCTATACTACTCGCCCGTCCCAAGTCTCTCCACGAATGCTGGTCAAAGCTAAACCGTTTCGCTCCATTAATTGTCTATGGCGTAGGTCGAGCACATGCTTCACAGTCATGGCAACAACCCTCGCTAGCCCACTAAACCGGTGCTCCACGCTACATCGGGTCTAAAAGAGCTTCCAAGAATGGGCTTCACATTTCGGTTTTGGAGTATGGTCCGTATTTAGAGCCAGTAAACTAGGTGGCCCCTGTGCATGTCGAGCTTTTCTTCGAAAAACTATTGTCTCCAAAATCCATCGATACCACACTCACGACTACGAAGCCGCTGTCAATACGCAGCCAATTCCGAGCTAGGGAGGATCCAGCTGCGATTTCGCGTACTGCACTTCTGCAATGCTTCGTTCTGCAAAATCTGGTCAGTGGTCATAAACGGGCATGGGTCGGATTATTCGTTAGTGCTGGTGCGTCTTGTGGAACATTACTGAGGATTATTCCTACTGGCGCACACTATGATGGGCGGAGTGTGGCTGAGCGCTGACAAAAAATTCTGGTTTATTGTCCACTGTCGATCGTGCTACATATGTCAGATATCCGTTTGATTCCTTATAAAAGACTACCTGTTTAGTTTCTTGGACTTCGATGCGGATATAGACTGCACTTTTGGTTGGGTAGGCGCATTTAGCGAATTCATTTTACGCTTTTGCTGCAACAGACAGCCCTCCTTTCCAACACACTTCTCCAAAATAGGGTCTGTTGGTAGCTTACCTTGCAAAATCTATTGCAAGAGGAAGTCACAATTGGGTCTCATGTCAAAGACCATTTGAGATTGTCGGGAACAATATGTGAGTATTACGGGTGCTGCCCTTGCAAGGAACAACAGCAGTAGCAAGTCTTATTGTGGATGCACGAAATTAACCGCACAAAATTCTTGCAGTGTTCTGCTTTTCCAAAAACCCTCAAGATTTCTGACGAAGTTGATCGGGAACTGCCGCTCGCTTTCGATAATGCCTGTCTACCCGAAGGCAGATGAAGATAGTTGCGTAGCATGTTCTTCAACCTTGATTTACGGTCTTTGGAAGTAGAAACCTCGTATAAGCTGTGGCACTGGATAGCGCAAAATGTGTTTAGGTTGTGAGCGAACATTGCTGTTGCAGCTGTTTGATGGTTAAACACACATGAAACCTGTTGTTTACTCAAGAGTGCCCCAGGGGAAATTCTTAAATCCCTCCTTACCACGGTCGGAACGCACCATTACTGATAACTGTCCGCATTCGCCTTTATATAGATTGCGGCTGTGATCTTTATAACCATGGCTTTCTGAATGCAGTGATGCTGGACTAACGACTACGAGGCCGGTGTCACTGCGTGACCGTACCATGCCAATACAAATCTAACTTTAATTTAATGTGCGTTTTCCCGAAACGTGTATCTCATATCGTCTCTGGTATACACTTTTGGCCAGTGGTAATAAAAATGTGGATTGGATTGTTTGATGGTGTCCGCGTGTCCTGTGGAGCAATACCAACCCAGAGAGCACCATGTGATAGGATTCTTGTCTTTATTTTCACTCCCGCATACCCAGGCACTTAAACCTCGCTATCCAGTCCGCAATACTTTTGCCACGCCACTTCGTGCTCTGAAGCATTGGTGAATGAACTCCACGGAGGTGTGGAATTGGAGTAAAGTTTGACAAACTAACCATACCTTGTCATGTTTTCATTGTGGCACCGTCTAAGTTGGCCTAAAACAGACAACTGGGAGTGAGTGCCTACTTTGAGGTTTTGTGACGGCTATAGCTAAAGTAATGCTCGAGCTTATGATGAAAAAGGAGAGGAGAAAACACGAACGTGTAAGCGGGTGGATGGATGTCTGGCCTCCTGCCCACCTGCCTAAATGCAACGATTAATCGGAACAAAGGCAAGGCCGTCGATTTGACTTAATTTCGCTTAAGCGTTGAGCCCATCATGTTTCTTTGTTTCCTATTAATTATTCGGCTGCCACTGAGCTGTGGTGGAACATTCTTGATTCAGAGCGGACGACCTCAGGCAATCCATTAGACACATTACCGTCGTAGAAAGGCAAATATCTCCACAAAGTGCTTACTTCTGTCCATTTAGGCAGTTAAATCAAAAACTTAATGCATGCATCCAAAAATGAATGATGCACCGAAGTACTTGTGGAAAAGAACAAAATCAAGTGGCTCTATGAAGGTGGCGTTGATGGTAAATGCATTACTGTTCAGTGGCGCATGGGCTGAGGTGGTTTGGAGATAAAAACATTTGAGGCAAGAAATAATCTGCGTGAAAGTGCTGAGGATGGTACACTATAATGTCGATTTCTATGGCTCTTCACCCGTTTACTATCCCTTCATTTATGCCACAACCCTTTCCTTATCTCTTGGCCAAATATTTACTGTAACTTTATTACCACATGAGGATTGCATGCACTGCCATCGCAATCCACAGCGCAATTTAATGAATCGCCTGAGTTCTGAACAGGGATCGACGTCAGAAGTTCGCCTTTTTTACTTTCGCACTAAATTTCAGGGTGGTGGGGAACCGGTTAAGCAATCGACCGTGCTGACTCCTTTTTAAGGCCAATCAAGCATACTTCACGCTGTTTCCTGTCTAACAGCTCTTCAATTGTGATTCCCAAATCATTCGAAATGTAGGTCTGCCATCTGGTTTGCCGCTTGCTGTTTGCAATGCATCACTGATTGACGGATGAACTTCACACCCACCCACACAGGCAGCATGATCCTTGTTGCGACTTAGGAGACAAATCGTGTCTGTTTGGCTGAGGCCAGAGGAAAGAACAAGCACTGAAATGCCACTTACATGCGTCTGCAATCAACAAGCAAGCAGCAGCAGTAGAAGACCTGCTAAAGTCTACTAGCTTGCTCAATATCAACCTCTCACTTAAAAAACTGCTGCATTTTATCTAGCAGCAGACCTGGCAACTAAGGGCAGGCAAGGCTATTTGACTCCTCGCGCATTCCTCATTCCGCAAAGGCGACTTGCAGCCTTCAGTCAAGTCAACAAAAATCCGCATCATATGAAAACAGGATCAATCTCTACATCCAAAGCGGACCCTATGATATCTTCGAGATGGGCGTGGAGGAGATTCCCAGTCTGCGCCCTTTTTCCTATTCCCACTTTAACGCATCTTTAGCGTGCGTCTTCTTTGCCTTTTACTTGACCTCTAAGTTATGCATCCAAGTCCACCTAGAAAGAAGAGTGCTTCTTTGTTCCAATTTATTTTCCTTAATGGCACATGCTCTTCTTGCTCCTTTACCTCTCTTCTCACACCTCTCCTTCATACCCATTAGCAATTCTCTACCACCTAATTCACCTGCCTCATTGGATGACAGCGGCTTTTTGTGAGTTCCTTCTAACACAATCGCCAGTCCTGCTGTGCATTAAGATTTGCTCAAACAGCACAACGAAAAATAACTAAGATCAAATGAACCCAAATTTGAAGCATGTTTACAACTTCTCTTTTACCATCACAACCAGATTCTCTACCACCAATTCACTCGATCTCCACCCACATCTCCTCACCTGACCAAACAGGGGCAGAGATGAGCGCATTGCTTTAAAACACCAACTAATCTATCTTGCTGCTTATTAAAGCATTCACTTTGTAGGGAGTGCTCCCATCTTGCGCCCTAAAATTGCAGGTAAGAGCGAGCACTTTCAGCACTTGACAGTCATCTTGTATTTACCGTGTGTTGCAGCTTTTGAGCAACTACGTCAAGTAGGAGAGGATTAAGTTGTTTCACGCATCCTTGTCGGCTTAGAAAAACAATGGTATTCCACTTTAATAGAGGCTCCAAGATGGCCTCTGTCGTCGTAGATGGATTGAAGTTGAGCCTCCACTTCTCTCTGAATTGGTGCGCTTAAAGATGAATAGGAATTCAGCCATCCTTCAATCCTTTGTTTGACTGCAACTGCTGCATTCGGGTGGACTCATTACTCTTGACGGGCAACTAGTCACCAGGTCATGCCAATAGACCCGATAAACCTGCTTATTAAGAATGTCACCCTAAAAATCAAGATGGAGTGGAGCATCAAGATTGTTACATTTGATCTGTAAGATGTGGTCCGTTGCAAAAGTGATCCAAGCATTGATCTTACAATGAGTTCATGGAGGTCGATTTTTAAGCCGCTTTCACCGTTGTGGCATAATACGACTAGGAAATGCATGAGCGTGGGTGCATCTGCGCGATTTGTTGTTTGTCGCATCTGACGAACCGACATTTTTACCACTTGGCGAAATGAAACCCTGAATATAACTTTAAATGAATCGTATCCTGCCAAACATGAATTGTGACAAACATGGCAGGGAATAAATTAATTTCTTTTAACATAAATCACGAAGAGTGCTAATTACGTAACAGAAATGAGACCATCGGTGATGTCATCAGAGCAGGTTATGTTGCATCGACTATGCCATTGCTAGTGAGAAATCATGGTCTTCTGCATGTCCTCCTGTACATACCTTTTCGCACTGGCCAGCGTTGGTCATTGATTTTGCCCTTTAATTTCTATTTTGCTCGTCGTATTTGCTCAGTTGTAGACCCGATTGTCCTCTGCAGGCATAATTGTGATGGTTCATGATCAAAGGTGCTTAAAAACCATGCAAATATTGCAATTTGGTAAGGCAGGACTTTGAATGTAGCTCTGGAACCCATAAATTGCTCATGGCAGTTGCATTATCTTTTCAAAACGCAAGATAAAATAGGCAGCGGGATGGATTGGTGGAAGTTGGACGAGCTTAAAATTGCGAAGTAGGAACAACAGGGCCAGATTTCGATAAGTGAGGTGGGGAAGGAGGAGTAAATGCAGCGTAGGGGATGTTGGAGAAACTGTGGTGAGAGACGGGAAGAAATTGGGAACAAGCTTATAAATCGGACAGGGTGAGAAATTCACGTGTCAGCATAGAATAAAAATAGCCAAAGAACTTCTCTGATTGTTAGGTGAAAACAGATTGTGGGGAGTAGATGCGAAAAGAAGTAATGGCAAATGCCGCAGTTGAGGGCTTAGTAAGCGTAGTTGAAGACAAGGAAGGCACTTGCCGCAGATCAGGAGGCTCCTCTAAGTCCATCATTGGGTCTGGCTTATGTCCAGATGGTTTGATCTCTCGTGCAAGCCTCATTCCACAGAGACGTCTTTCACGGCATCATTAAACCCAACCAATGAAATGCGTTTAACCGCCCATTCATGTCGGCATAACTCCACATAACATGAGCTGAGAATCAGGCTGCCCACAAGAATCAGACCCGATGATGTCTTGCAAATGGGCGTAGAGGAGCCACTTAGTCTACTTCTGTTTTATCAATCGCCACTTCAACGTATCATTAGTGAGTGTCTTCTTTCTTTGCCTTTACCACTCTCACCAGGCTCTCCAGCATCTCGTGTCCCATTATTTCCCACCGTGTATACTCCGTAGGTCTATCTTCCCATACACGAAACGGATTCAGTGTCCTTACATATCTTCTTCACTAACATGTGAACGGCTCTCTCCCTCTCGTCTATCTTAGTCTTCACTCAACTATTCTTCTTACCTATATACAATTCCCTACCACCTCATCCAACCTACTTGTGGGATTGCAGCTTCCTCTTTGTGAGTTCGTATTTGCCTCGTCACCAGACCAACTCTGCACTAGGGCATGATCAAATAACGCAATGGCAAATAACCTTAAATCAGATCTGCCTAAATTAAAGGCTTGTTCAACACTTCTCTCCACCTCATGGAATTTCCATCTACATGTCCTGCACCCGACCAAAGAAGAGCAAAAATTGGCGTATTTTTCCTACCGGCTAATCAAAAACTGGTACAACATCCATCAATCATTCACATTAACTATTTCATCATTTGCTTCTTTCATGAGCTCTGCAATAGCAGGTGCAAATGAGCACTTACAGCACTTGTTAGCCTTCTCGGTTTAACCAGACCGCTTAGGTTATGAGCGACTTTGACAAGTGCAGGTGGCAACCTTATTGTCTTACACAAAATAGCAGAAGGTATGATCAATAGGACTAGCAATACGGCCTTTAGAGTCGCAGATGGATGGAAGTTGCGCCTACGACTACAAAGGCCATCTTCCAACACCAATGAACGCTCTTTCTCACTAATTTGCCGAAGCTAATAAAGTTGCCTCAAGCCAATCAATCCTCTCGAAATTGGCATCGTTGCTTATCTCCTACACAATCTGGTGAAATCGAGAAGGCTATCAAGGGCTAAAAGTGCTCATTTCTACTTACCATTATGGAGTGCAGGATGGATGCACTCTAATGACAAAATAGCTGTACCAGTTGTAGATTACACCGTAGGAAAAATACGCCCACTTCTGTTCTCGTCTGATTAGGTGGAGGAGGAGCAGGTGGTAATTCCATGAGGTGAAGAGAAATGGTGAACAAGCCTTAAATATGGACAGGTCTGATCTAGAGACCCTAAATCTTTTCGTCATTTGAGCATGCCCTAGTGCAGAGTGGGACTGGTGGAGGGTTAAAGAGGAACTCGCAGTAAAAATGCTATCATCCAATTAAAGCTGGTTGAGGTAGCAGGGAATTGTTCACAGGTATGGAGGAAAAGGGAGAGAAGGCTAGCACAGGTAAAGGAGTAGGAAAGACAAAGCAGTGAGATTCTCTGCAGGTGAACTTCGGTGCATGGAGGAAAAACACGGAAAAATGCTTGAGTATGGTGAGCACAGTCAAAGTCCAAGGAGACACTAACCAAAGATTTGATAAAGCAGGGATTAATAAAAATGACACGGATTAGAGACTTTATCTGCGCCTATTTCGAAGGCAATATAGGGTCTGCTTAGTATGTGCAGATAGGTCGACTTAATAAGGTGGGCAAAATTGGAGATTTGGATGAATTTACTGGCGATCTGCAAGCCGCCTCTGCGGAATGAGGAAAATGGCCTTGTTTGCTCTCATTTTTCCTGCATTACGCAAGCATTCATTAACCTGGTCTAAGAGATCAATTTCGCATTGCACTACAGTCATTCCTGAATACCAATATCCTTCACTTGAACTGGACCTCATTTGAACAGAAGTAACATTACATTTGGCACCCATTCTTAATTGATTCTCTCTAATGTACCAAACGTTTTGTGGCTGATATTTGTATTAAACCACACCCAATTTATCGACTCATGAAAAGGATATGTAATTTTGCATAAGATTTCTTTTCCCAATCCCGTAACAAGCCACTAGTAAGGATTCACAATTGAGGCAGTTTCGAATCCAAGTGAGGGACAGAGCACCCAGCTTTATTTGCCATTACTTAGCATCGGTGCCGCTCTATGCACGCACCGGCCTAATTCATGAGTCAAATCCCACTATTAATCAAGATCTCCCTCTGCTGCTGAACGCGGTATTCAGGTCTCTCATCGAGCAATTACTTCCACAGCATATCTATGCATCCGTTAAACAACTTGAATTGATTGACACTTTCAGAGAGAGCTCAGAGACCTAGACACTTAAGCGACTTCCATGAACAAAGTTACTACAAATAAAAGTGGACATCTTAACAAAAGTGTAAAATCTACTTGGTTAACAAACAATCATTGCTAATTTATGTATGTAAGACTTAGTCAAACAGCATGAAACGAAATTCGTTTTCCTCTGAGTTATGTGCGAAGCAATGCCTACCACAGAATTCCTATTTTGCATCTGTCGCTAAGACGCCCATGCTCAGGTTCTTACCCGTGGTCAGGCGCACTGCATTGCTGTGAAATTCCCATCTCGATGTGCTATCTCAGCGAG